>CAMRHE010000171.1:2310000-2352500 GCA_947044405.1 Leptodactylus fallax
TACCCTATATTTAAATATACGATAAAGATGTTATATCTATGATCTAGGCCTGTCATTAAACCTAACGATTTTTCATTAGTCTACCCTAAATTATCGATAAACCCATTAATGGCATTTATTGGTCGATTTCATTTTTGTCAATAAATAAACATTATGTATATTTTGTTTTTGTTTTTTTTTAATTCTTACTTAATTCATTTGCTTGCAACATGTGTGATCTGTAGGACATGGAATAATCTAAATCTTTGTTGGGATTTTATCACATAAGTAAATACTTTATAATAAACCTAATTTTAATTTGTATTAAGGAATCTTGATGAAAGAAAGAATAAATGGGAGAGAATGAAAGAAAGAGAAAGAAAAGGATGGAAGAAAGGGAAGAAAGAAAGGGAAGGAAGAAAGGAAAGGAAGGGGGAATGTTGTTTAAGTAATTTACTTCGCCTATAATAAAATATCTAGATATTTCAATGCACACTACTGGGTGGCAGCTTGGAAAAATAATAAGAGGGCTTTAGGGTATTTAATTATTTGGTAAGGTGAAAGGTGATGACCTTGACATTTTGGAAGTTCAAAGGCAACTGTTTAGGTTTCTTTTCCCCCAAATTGAAGGAATTTTTTTTTTTCTTAACAATATATTTTTTCTCTGTGTCTTTGTTCTCGGTTGCTTTTTTGTGGGTCTGTTCCTCAGTCCTTGTCTGCCTGAGCTCTGTGCCAGGATAATAACGCCCACTGAGTGCCATTGAAGAAAACAGCCCCCTTTCTCACTTCTTCCTTTATTGCACTTTGCGGAAATCGCTTTTAGCCCACCAGAAGGTGTCTAATATAAGCCAATTATAGTACTTGGATCCCCTACTTTTATTGTGTTGTCTAGACAGTTCAAGGTTTTGTAAACAGCCCAGTAGGTCACGCCATATAAACTGTAATGGAATAAGCCCCAACCAAATTCTTCAGATTTCAAAATAAACAAATTGCCCAGATCCCTGACTTTTGATCCTAAAAACCACCAAATGTCACAATTCTGACTAAGCTTGACATAAAAATTGAGCAGAATCGATGTGGAAACTGGCATGAACTGGCTTTTTTTTTGGCTTCGGTTGTGCCTCAGAATATATATTTCGTGTAAAAATTTCTAAAGAAATAAATAAGGCTACAAGTCATAGAAAACGTATTCAGGTTGGTTAAAAAATAACATTGAAAATTTAATAAATATGTACAGATGGGGTTATATATAATGCAATAAATGACTGACATATATATATTTAAAGACCTCTGAGACATTGGAACTCATGCAATGTGTCCAAGGTAACACCGATTTACCATAAAACAATTTCCACAAGAGAACATCATTGTCGTGCACATGTAGACATACATATATATGGAAACATATATATGTATGAGTGATAAAGCTGCATTCGTTAAAGTGTACTGTAGTCATTGTAGTCACTGGAGCTGAGAGCCCCCTAGTTGTTTGCAGTCAGTCTAAATACTGTATAGTCAGTGTTATAGATTCAGGGAAGGGGAGAAAAGAAAAAAAAAACACACCATTGGCTGCATTGTGTAAGTGACGTTTTTGTAGACCCTTTCCTTACCAAGAAGGCATCCTCCAGAGGTTTGGAAATCCTCTCAAGATATCATGGTCCAAGTACAATGATAAGAAGGATCCCCCAAGTATCTTGTTTTAGTATAAATTGTGCAGTCTCCTCTCAAAAAAGTGGGTTCCCAGTGAAATATTGCAGTCGATCCCTATTGAGTTTCTTTTCTTTCATCCTTCGGTTCTGGAACCAGATCTTGACTTGGCGGTCAGTAAGGTTCAGCATCCTGGACAGCTGTAACCTCTTCTCCTTGTTGATGTAGACATTGAAGAAAAATTCCCGCTCCAGCTCCCGGATCTGGTACTTGCTGTAGGGACATCTCTTTTTCCTAAGTCGCTGGGAAGCTGCTGAATATAAGTGGAAAATATAACTAAATATGTCTATCTATCTATCTATCTATCTATCTATCTATCTATCTATCTATCTATTTATCTATCTATCTATCTATCTATCTATCTCATATCTATCTATCTCTGTATATATATATATATATATATATATATATTATATATGTGCCTATGGATTGAGATATATATACTTAAAATAATGTTTATAAATATATATATATATATATATATATATATATATACATATGCATATATAAATATATATACACTCATATATATATATATATATACATACACAGACATATACATACATATATATATACACAAACATACACATATACATACATATAAACTTAAACACACAGGACATATAGATATTCCAAATATCAGAGCTATTGAAGACTACAGTCCCTAGTAATGTATTTTATGGCACTCGACAAGTAATGGTGGTGGGAGGGTGATCAACAAAACAAAACATGATAACATAATAGAAAATGCTGAACAATAGACCATCCTCATCTTAAATTAGTTCCCTGTCGTAAACACACTCTTTACAGCGGTAAAGGGAACCTTATAGGATATATAAAACCCTTGAATGCTTATAAAATAGCACATAAAAAGGAGGCTGACAAAGTGCTGGCCTTGTACTCTTGCCCCCAGTTGATGCCTACCTGAAGTGTTGCTCTTGTCTGCTGCAGCCTCCCCCCCAGGAGAAGGGGAATCGGGGCTATTCTGACTTGTCACTTTCTTGTCCTGTGCAGAGGTCACTTTGCTATTTGGGTTGGAGGCTTTGAGCTCAGACTTTGCAGGCTGTTCCTCCATTTCCAGCTGGTAGGATGAGGCTTGGCTGGTATCATAGAACTGGTCAAACCCCTGTGGTAGGATGCCATTCCTCCCCACTGAGCTGTAGAAGTTGGAGGTGGCACTGGAGGGTCCATGGTGGTTGCACACCGAGTCCGATTTGAATAGCATATCCGATCTCCTGTTGGCAGGCTGGATGAGGTCCCTGTGCATGACATCCTCACTGGGGTAGTAGGAAGGGTAGCTGCCCCTGT
Source organism: Leptodactylus fallax (assembly GCA_947044405.1). NCBI lineage: Eukaryota > Metazoa > Chordata > Amphibia > Anura > Leptodactylidae > Leptodactylus > Leptodactylus fallax. The sequence continues at coordinate 2,312,995 of CAMRHE010000171.1, forward strand.
ACTGCCACTTGCTGCCATACTCCCTGAATGCCACTTCCCTCACAGGTTGCACATGATGAGTTAAATTGGAGGAATAGGAGAAAGTCATAGGGCAGGAGGAGGACTGGGACAGGAACGAGGACTTGCTGGAGAAATCCGATGGAGACACATAGTAAGCAGCAGCGGCAGCAGCGGCACAGCCAGGCAGATACATGTTGGGTGTTGCACTGTTGTTGCAATTCTCAAACTCAGTCATCTCTTCTCCCCTTTTGCGATTGAAAGCAACAAGGAGATTTCACTGCATTGAACAAGATCCATGTATTGCTCAAGAGGGGCTTGGACAGCATCAACTAAAGAAAAAAGCCTGAACGTGCTGCTGACGTGCAATTCATCTTGATTGATTCTAGTGGTAATTGCGTCACGTGATCCCCCATGTACAATGTCCTGATATCTATAAGAAGCCTGCAGAATGCAACATCCCTCCACACTACACAAAGGTGCAACACTCTCATCATACACCGGGGCTGCTCTCACACACAAATACTCCTCTATTTCTACACCAGCCTTTTTTACAGCCTTATACAGGGAGCAGATTGTGTCCTAAGACTATTTAAAGGGGTCTAGGGTGATAAACTTACTGCTATTTAGCCAAAAATGTCTCATATCTAGATAAGACTTGATACATGATACTTTATAGATTCATACTCTATATTATGTAATATATTTTACACAATATTCTCATTTTGTATCAACGAAAGACAAGTATTATAAACAGCAAATTACCATTTTCGGCAACATTTAGAACTATATTTAGATATATGTATACTTAACATAAGGAACTAGATACATGGATATTTAACAGCATGCAGAACTGGGTATAGGTATATTTAACAAAAAAACAACTAGATACATGTATATTTAACGACATACAGAACTAGATACATGTATATTTATCATAATGAACTAGAGGTATGTATATTTAACAACATAAAGAACTATGTACGTGTATATTTAGCATAACAGAACTATATACATGTATATTTAACAACATAAAGAACTAGATACATGTATATTTAACATATAGAACTAGATACATGTATATTTAACCTAAATAACTAAATACAGGTATATTTAACACTTAAGCAAAAATAGATGCAAGATAGTGGGATATAAGCTGAGCACATCTTTATATAAGAACAGCATTGCGCCTGCATGTAATACACACATGTATGGACGTATGTATGTGTGTATATATGGGTGCGTATAGTTTTATGTTCATACATGTCTACACACATTACACTTGCTGCAGAGCCCAAAAGCATCTAGAAGATTTCATACAGCTTTGCTTCATCTTTCTATTAACAAACCCCAGAATATATTCATGGTATGTGTGTAGTGTAGGACACTTGTAGACACATGCTTAACTACTCAGAGCCCTGACATAAGCGACTGCGCAAAGCATTAAATACGAATCTGATAGAATCATAAAAAAATCAAGATACACCAGCAACAATGTATCTGTGTGTATTTTACACATAGCCACACAGCCTTCAATCGTAGTTTTTTGTTATATAGGCAAGAAGTAAAGGATATCTGCGTAATATATACCTAAAATAAGATATTGTACATAATCAGTATTCACTATTACATATAAGTGCACACACACACACACACACACACACACATATATATATATATATATATATATATATATATATATATATATATATATATCTTAACACTGTAACAATATTAAAGAGAGAGATAATATATACCATTTTCTGGGAAATAATCATCCATAGTCATTAACGAATAGACAAGTTTGGCCCTCACAACAGAAACCAACAGCTCTGCAGTCTATATATGTGGTAGGCAATACAAATATCACACAGGAACAGGAACATTTCTGTACAGGATACTCTTGTAAGCATTTCAGTACCATAAATCCCAGATACAAACAAGACTAAACGCATCAGTGTACAATGAAATAAATATCATGTGCTACTTAGTATCAGCAACATGTTACATGCGACCACAAATCAGGATTATCAGGTTCAGCCACAAAAATAAATATATTTTATATAGGTAGATAGATAAATAGATGGATAGATAGATAAATAGATGGGTAGATATATAGATAGATTAGAGATGGATAATTAGATCATACTTAGATAGACAGAAGATATAATCAGTATAGATAAAACAAACATATATTGTATCAGGAAAACATTGTAATATATACGCAGATAGGTGTGTAGTTCGATATTGCATAAATACAATACAGACATTTGCTATGTCGATAGATACCTGTACACACAGATAGACAGATAGATAGGTAGGTAGATATCGACTTGGGAATAAATCGATTTTGCATATATAAATATTGCTTAGATATAAGATTATATACACCGATATTGTATAGGTGAATATAGATTTTGTGCCCATGTGTGGCTGGTTTGATTAATAGATAGAAGGAGAGATAGATAGATAGATAGATAGATAGATATTATATGGCTGGATAGATATTAGATATATAGATAGATAGATAGATAGATAGATAGATAGTTCTCTATATCCCACATAAGGGCAGTGTGGTCTGGAGTTTGCGCCATAAGATTTTATTTAATAAGACAGACATAGGTACAAAATATATACCTAAATAAATGTATACACATATACAGGCACGTAAAATAACAAGTCTACTACGAAACGACATATTTAGGATATTTTGCAACAATTTCGTATTGTTTCCGCAACAGATTGACTCAAGATCAGCCCAATATAATATATATTCAACATTATACGTATAAGTATCACATTGTGAGCCTGGATAGACAGAATCCTCTAGTCTGCCATTACAAGCTGTATAGTGAATAACCACTGATCACCACGATGCTCCCCATACACTAGTGACTGGTGTGTGTGCCCAATGATCAGACCAATACTAATGAAAGCTTCTGCCAGTGCCCACTGTACACATGATGCGTATTCTCCAGTGTGGCTGTGTAATAACTGCACAGACAGCAGCCCCACACAATATGTACACACAGCTACAATACACATTTACCCTCTCCCCATTACTAAGCCATGTGCGACACACACAACAGACATAGAAGATATAGATACAGTAGAGGAGTAGGCACATTACCTTTAGATGTGTCCATGTAACATCTGTAGGCATTCTCAGAGTGAGCAGGTATGTAGTTCTCAGTAACATTTCCTGGGTTCTAGTGGTGCACTAGTATTATTACCAGTGCTGGCAGATACCATCTATGTATCTATGTATGTATATATGTGTGTGTGTATGTATATATGTGTATAGGGGTGAAGGAGATAGTGAGCTTTTAGTTTGTGCCACCCAAGATAAGACACTAACTTGACCTTAACTTTGTTATGGCGCCCCCAGTATCTGCAGAACGTGAACAGACGCTGTCTGGCTGCTCTCGTAAAAACTGACTGGAGAAGAGATTGTGAGTCATTTCATTTATTGCACCACAGTTCTGCAAGAAAAGCTTCCCCCTTCCTGCTCACAATGTAGGGCTTCTGCTTGTTTAGCTGCCACTGCCACCATGTCTTCTACCACTTAAACATATGTGGAGAGCAGCAGCTGTACTGCATTCTCTGCCACCATTTGCCAGCCTGTCTCTAAGTGCTGAGACTGAACAGTCTAGACTAGAGATCCTGCCTGTCCCACTGCATGTAGTCTGCTAGGCTTACCTATGGATTGTCTTATTATCTACTCACACAACTATCTTCTTATCTAAAGTGTAACCACACGCATCTATCTATCTATAATATCTATAGATAATATAATCTATCTATCTATCTATCTATCTATCTATCTATCTATAATAATATCTATCTATCTATAATAATATCTATCTATCTATCTATCTATCTATCTATCTGTCTATCTATCTATAATAATATCTATCTATCTATCTATAATACTATCTATCTATCTATCTATCTGTCTATCTATCTATAATACTATTTATCTATCTATCTATCTATCTATGTATAACATATCTATTTTTCTATTATCTATCCTCTATTTATCTGTCATACGTCTATTATAAAATATTAGTCATATAGGAATAATATTAATCCACGCAAAAGCAGCAACTGTAAATAGGAATATACAGATATTTTATACTTCGCTGTAGTAGACACAAAGTGAGATGACCCGAGGTATTCGCTATATACTAAATGTGGTATTGTTTGTATTATTATTATGATTGTTATTATTTATTCAGTTATTCTCCACTGGTGCAGTCATAGTATGGTACTGCCACTGCTATATTCAATAATGTCATAATTATATATAATCGTATCATACCGTCATGGAAAACTATATGTGTGCATATATATATATATATATATATATATATATATATATATATATAAAATTCTTCGCACGAAAAGCTATAGTCATCCTGTAAAAATACGTTTGTCTATTTTGTATATGAGACAAATAATTGTTTATAAGTACAAAATGTGTATCTATCTATCTATCTATGGTGTGCGAAAACATATAATATATACCATATATATAAATATATCTAGTAGATAGATAGATAGATAGATAGATAGATAGATAGATAATTTATGAAGCAACAGGGCGGATGAGACAAAACAGACAACAGACACATGGGAGACAACACTTGGCTTATTATGGCTGAGGGCTCACATGGTAAAACCATTTAACTGTTTACCAAGTGCAACGGCAAAGGGAAAGTCAATGGGAAACACTACTAGCTGTGTGTACTGTGTGTACTATGTGTACTGTGTGTACTAGTGACAGCAGGGAGCACAGACACATGGAATTACACGTGGAGGGAAGCGGTGTAGGTATGGCCCTGACACACATACTACAGATATATATATATATATATATATGCACACACACACACACATATATATATATATATATATATATACACGCACACACACACATATATATTATTGCATAATAATGTAGAATGATATATAATTATTCCATTATTATGAATGTATGAATGTACCAGTGACTGTACACCTGTACACTGTATCCGTATTTATCTTTTTATCAAACCTACAAACTGGATCTAAAATCTGAGATTATTTGATATAGATGTTTAGATTTACACATCTCATTTTAATTTCCAAGCAATCTAAAGAATAGCATTGACTGCGCTGAACTTACTGACATACTACTATTCATATAATCTGCATCTTCATTAAAAGAAGGGCTTCTGTCTATCTATGTATCTCTGTCAGTTTATCGATCTGTCTATGTATCTATTTATCTATGTATCTCTGTCAGTCTATCTATCGATCTATCTATCTGTCTGTCTTCTAACTATGTCTCTCTGTCTGTCTATCTATCTATCTACGTAACAGATGTGTATTGTATTTATACTATATTTCACTACATTTGTATATAATACAACGTTCTCTGATACCATAGACGTATTTTCTATGCATGTATGTATCTAAGCACCTCATGAATCGATTTTATTGTCATAGCTATATAGATCTATTTATTTATTGTCACAGCTATATAGATCTATGTATTTGTTGTTACAACTTTTTTCATATTGAAATGCAATTACGCCGATCTCTTTATCTTAATATCTGCTTGTGTTACATGTTTTACATATTTTATTTAGGTTTTCGTCTAAATGTGTCTACCTGTAACACACACACACACACACACATATATATATATATATATAGTAACTTATATCTCTGCATATATCTATATTGTACATGTATCGACATAGATACCTTGGCTGAATAGCTATTGTAAGTGTTGGTGTATTTATTAGCATGTGATATTAACGTATGGTTAAAAAAACATACAAATATGTTCACACATGTCCACGTTTTGCATTTATCATCCAACAAAAATTGATGATACATAGAATGATAGATAGATAGATAGATAGATAGATAGTAGATAGATATGGGATAGATAGATAGATAGATAGATAGATAGATAGATAACTAGTTAGATAGATAATAGATAGATAGTAGATAGATAAATAGAGAGATAGATAGATAAATAGATAGATAGATAATAGATAAATAGATAGATAGATAGATAGATAGATAGATAGCAAATAACATAGATGCAGATCTCAGGTTCCCAGATGTGACATAGCCTCTTTTATCATCTGGCACATCTTGAGGTATTTGTACTTTCCCCAATAATGTACTTTGACTAATCTTTTCTCTTCTTTCTCCCTTCCCTTCTTTCTTTCGTCTCCTATTGTCTCTATATATTTCTTAAGGAGGCTGGGAGTGTAGTGGGGGTAGGGAGCTCTCAGACTGAAGGGACATAAAACGAGACAAAGACTAAACAATGAAAATATTAAGACTAGAAGGATCTCGGGGACACAAGGTGTGTATATGTGGCTGGAGATGTGTGTGCTAGTTGCAGCCACATGTGTAGATAATTACAATATGACACTTGTATGATGGAGAAGGAACATTTGTTTCCCATTTTGCAGCATGTCCTTATATAAAGGCCAAAGGCATGGCTGTATGTATGGCTGTATGGCTGCTGTCCAGTCACGTTCAAGTGGACTGCATTCCTGGCGTTCTCCTTTAGACGCACTGCATTCAGTGCAGACAAAGCCCTAGACCCAGGCAGGCAGTTTATTCAATGCGTTTTCCTGTATTCTGGGAGTTAGGTTTTGTCTATCCTATGTCTTTGTTTGTGGTCACTTATATTGATCTCCCCATATAAAACCCAAAGCTCAGCATTCAGTTCACTCAACAGGAAAATTAAAAAGTTGTTTCTCTTTCCCCTTAGTTAATAAGGACAACCGCATGATAGCTCCAGACAGCTGCATTATCTTCCAGAATGTCCTAATTCTGTTCTTTCCAGCTATGATCCAATTTCTGCAGAACGAATGGGCCCTCTGGATAGACACTCCGGCTATCTGCAGCACTAAGCAGATGTCCCAGCATAAGAAACATACCAAGAGAATGACATGTATGAAACGTATCACGTGTGAACACAGCCCTGGTAATGGTATGAGCTAGAGGGCCGACAGAAGATGGCACACGAGTCTCTCCAACATATCTGAGCCCTTACTCAATTTCTTACAGTAATAATCAGGATATAAGGAAGATGATCCTCCTAATAGGAAGGTTTATGGAACAAAGACCGCCCTCTGAAAATGACTCCTGAAGTCCATCATAGGATCCAATCTCACATGGCCGCCTTCAGATTCTGTAATGTACCCTTCTATAAAGATATGTATAAATTCCAGCCGGATATAGATATGACATGGACTGATGGATATATAGGAAGGTGGATGCATATAGGTAGACTATGAGATATAAAACTCCTTCATTCTGGTGTTGTCAGAATTCTAGTCTGGTCTGTTACACTGTATATACATACTGGTGTGATCTATCTATCCATCTATCTATCCATATATCTATCTATCTTCAGATTTTGTAGGATGTCTTAAAACTCTTTATTTTACTATATACAGCGCCATTAGAAAACAATGGAAGAAGAAAAATAAATAATAATTCTAATACAAATGTAATAATAATAATGCAATATGTAAATATGAATGAAATATACATGGCCAAGATAGATAAATATGTCATACAAAAACTGGTATAATTTGATAACTATAAATTACAGACTGATGGACAGAAAGATAGATATATCGAGAGATAGGCAGATATGTAAGCGATAGATACAGACGGATATCACAATAACCTCTTGTGGGCAATGAATTAAATCCTCTTACTTGAATTGTGAATTTCGTCTGATTTAGTTTGGGTATGTACTTGCTGCATTGCAACAATCTGCTATATAAATGCTACATAACGAATATAATTGTATTTATATAGATACATCTATACATAGATCTAAATAAAATAATGTTATATATATAGGTATGTAGTTCGATATAGTATAAATGCAATACAAGGCATTTGCTATATGGATAGATAGATAGATAGATAGATAGATAGACAGACACAAGAAATCAGAAAGACATTGTATTATATACATAGATAGGTATGTAGTTCGATATTGTATAAATACAATACAGACATTTGCAATGTGAATAGATATATATACACAGAGGCAGATAGATAGATAGATAGATAGATAGATAGATAGATAGACAGAGAAATAGATAGATAAATAAATAGATAGATGAAATCAGAAAGATATTGTGTTATATTCATAGACAGGTATGCAGTTCGATATTAAATACAATAGACATTTTCTATGTGGATAGATATACACGGAAGCGGATCGATAGTTAGATAGATAGATAGATAGATAGATAGATAGACAAGCGACGACAGAAGTTGATAGACAAAAAAGATCAGAACAAAAAAAAATTGTACATAGACAGGTATATAGTTCGATATATATATATATATATATATATATATATTGATGCAATACAGACATTAGCTATGTGAAAAAACTAGACACGGAGGCGGATAGATAGATAGATAGATAGATAGATAGATAGATAGATAGAAAGATAATAGATAGATAATAGATAGATAGACAGACAGATAGTGATGAATGAATAGCTCATACAATTTCTGTATCTTTTAGTCTCTTTTAATCATTTATGTTTTGATTTTTATTGTCCAGTATTAAATGCCATATAGTTGTAGATGAAAGTAATATTAATATTTTTGAATGGACTTTATATTTTTTTAATTCATCACCTCCATAGACACTAGATTTAATACTTTTCAGGAAGTCAAGATTATATTAACACCGATTACAGCTATTCCCTTATCTAGATTTCTAACAAAGATGCACATTCATAACAGGCAAATTTTATAAAGAATAAAAAAATTCCAATACTAGCATAAACCGAGGTCAAATAACTTAGCAAAGAAATGAATAGTGTATAAAAGAAATGCACTTGGTAGTGTAGTGTGCACAGGGAGGCAGGCATAGAATTGATTTTATAGAAAAAAACAACAACAATTCACCCTCTTATATTCAGCTGAAAAAAACATTTGTAGACGTACAAATAACAGGACGATTATATGAAGAAGGTATGACAAGAAAAAGGCGATATTTTATAACAAAAACTGTAATTACGTGATATGACCAGCAGGTGGCAGAATGATCCCACTTTTTGCAGTTTCTGTTTTCCTCTGCCACAAATTCCAGAGTTCAATTTACATTTTTATCGTAACTATAGATTTACTGTGAGATCGCTGGATGCTATTTTTTTCCCCAAAAAAACTATAATAGTAAAAAAAAAAGTGATAATAACGGTGAGCGATGCTGATAGAGAAACTGTTGTAGTGATGCGATTTCTGTACATAAATATATACAGCTATAAAAAGTTGTCCATCCAAGTCTGCTGCAGAAGCGCCAGGTTCAGTTTCAAGGCCAAGTAGCCCTCAATATGTAGAGAATAAATACAGATCTCATTCTGCAAGGTCAAGGGCACATTAGGCTTTGGGATTGCGCCCCTTTAGCACGTACATATTGTAGGGGGTAGATATGTAACAGAGGGGTAAGAATTGGGGTAAGAATTGCACCACGGTATGTCTGTGGATGCTTTGTGTGTATTGTGATGGAAAACACACGTATATATATATATATATATATATATATATATATATTACACAATACATCAGATATTTCTGGACAAATAGTACATCAACAAAAAATCTCAAGAGCTTAGACCCCAAATCGTTAGTGTTCGCTATATATATAGGGTGACTAGAAAACATTATAAAATAAATGCAGAAATATAGCTAATGTATTACATTTATTTATACTATTGTACCTGGATACAGGAGAGAAAGTCATTTCCTTCTAGTTTAAAATTCCATAAAATAAATTTACCTTCTTTGGTGATTTGAAATAATTTCTTTCTATCCAGTGGAGAATCCCCATATCCTTATTACATATCACTGTTGTGCTCCGTGGCTTGTCATATGTCTTCTTATAACACTTCCAGAAAGTTATCAAGAGCTTTTGGAATTGTAATTTCCAGTAAGTATTGTGTTAATGAATATTCCTATGTAACATTCTCAATATTCTCTGGAAAGTAGAGTATTGTATGTATGCTATTGACTCATTCTTTTCTTTCTTTCTTTCTTTCTTTCTTTCTTTCTTTCTTTCTTTCTCTTTCTTTCTTTCTTTCTTTCTTTTATTTTTCTTTCTTTTTTTTTTATAAACGACCTTAATATTTCATCATTTGTTGAGTACTGACTTTTTAATTTGAATTTATTTTATTTTAGTATATTGTGATATATAAGGCTTGCATTCATTCCATTATTGTTGCACACTACTGCTGCTTCTCCATATCGACACACTCTCTGCCAACACCTATACACTTCTAGAACCCTCTATAGATAACATTATACTTCTCACAATATATTTGCTCCTCTCCTTAGTGCACTTTAGGGCTGTCTAGTGACTTGCAACGTTGCTTGTAAACCACAAATCACCAACCATTAAGATATGTCTGGACCACGTTACAAAACATCTCTTCCTTTTGAGCTTCTACACTTATCTCCTTGTGAGATATATATATATATATATATATATATATATATATTATACTATATTATATATATATATATATATATATATATATATATATATAGTGTTTCAATGGATTGTGTACTCACTATATATGCTATACTGTAGATAGAGCTCTAGATAACACACATATCACTAAACACAATTCATGTAAACAACAAAGTAACTGAGCAATATCCCATAGAGTGGCCACAGCAGGGCACAGACACACTTCATGCACTGTTTTTCTGTTCGATTCTGTAATACATCTGATGCTAAAAAATAATGTAAAAGTGAATTTTTGGTCTAAACAGATGACCTTAAAAAAATATCAGTTTCCCTTCTCCCTTTTTTGTGTAAAGTGATGGATAGAATTGAGCAGGAAGTGCTGACAAATAGTAAAATAAACCTATAAATACATTAGTATATAAATATGAAACAATAAGTAAAATTATAGATAAATTAGCAAACAATGACTTATCCATCGGGTGTTTCCCTCACTTATCTTATATGGTCAATGTAGATAGAAGGCTTTACTCTTACATTGGGTGTTATTAGACGTCCCTGTATATTTTTTCTAAGCATTAGAAATTAATATTCTACAACAAAGATCTGATGCACATAAAACAAAGAAAGAAGGAGCACTGGGATCTTTCCATTCTTCAATTATCAAAGCACAGAGGGGAATATAAAGCTGGGCCTCCAAGCAGAGAGCAGTATTTTCTCTTTCATTATCTGGTGAAGTTTATTGCACAAGTTTAGCCCGGGGATAAATACCTCCTAGTAGCTTGTCTCCTGCCCCAGTCACAGACTTGTTTTGAAACAAATCCCCTTCCATTGTCAAGTCCTCCATGCACACAGACAGCTACTAACTATATACAGCTTGTGAGTGCATAGAACAACTTCAAGGGATAAGACTAGGTTCACACCAACGGTTTTATACCGAAACGAATTCTGCAAGGGATGCGTTTTTCTTTTAAATGAGTGTGAAATTCATTAAATTAACCTCTCTATCTATTTTTTTAATTAATGTGTAAAAACATGTGGCCCTATTTATTTTACTGTTTACATTGATCTTGTTTGTTAAAGCAACAAGTGGAGCTACAAATCCCAGCACACCCTGTCAACAGAGGATTTCATTGCCCTACCTGTTATGATTTACAACAAGGCTGACGTACCTGTAGGCAACACTAGGCATTAATCTGTATGTAAGAATAAATACAGAAATACAGGAATAAATAATAAATATATAATATGTAAGAAAAAAAAAATGGCGGAAATGATTTCATCTTACAAAATGCTAAAAATCATCGTACAATTTTATTAAACAAACTGAAATACAGTTTTTATTTAACACAAAGGTCACAATAGTAAATGTTCCATGTATTCATTTGGAAAGTATATTGAAATTGATACAAGTGCCACAAAGGTAAATCCTTCAATGCTTGGAGAATGACAGCAGCTGTATTATCCACATCACAAGTTATGCACAACTGGCATCTAATGCTGTATGTTGGTGGAGTCAGGAAAGTCCATAAGTTATCATACAGACATACTGCATAGTCCAGAAATGTCATGGGAGGCGTCAACAATAAATAGGATTCCTGGTACAGAATATATTTCATAGAAAAATAGGAATTTTTTTTTTGCATACACAAATATCATCGGGTACTCATGTATCTTCTTCAGGAGAATGTGGATACAATTTACAAAACTCTCAAAAATATTGCTGAAAATGCCCATGTGACCTATGGCACCAAATGGTAAATACTGCATGTAAATCTGAATATATGTCAATGAATAGACCTAAAGAGGATGATGAAATGGTAGAACTAGACAAGATCTTTGGTGATATGAATACCCCTATAGGACTATAGGAAGGCACTGGGCTATACAGCGACATACAGCATGCATTTATAACTTCATAGGGGTGTATCCTGAATAGTATATTGCTTTTTTGCTGACAAGTTTCCTGAGACAGAACAATACAGCTTGATGGCCAACATATAACATGTGTGAGCAATACAATAATTTATACAAATAAATCAAGGGATTAGACACCAGATTGTCCATGCAAGTAGTGCTGGACCGAAACCAGAGCTTCGGAACCTGACTGCAAGAAAATAATAAAAAATAAGACATGTTACAGATATCTGAGGTCATGGAGGATGAAGGAGGACCTCGCAGACATGGGGATAGATTCCTGTGAATGGACAGTAAGTGCTTTGGGGGTGATCAGGAGATGTTGTCCTTTAGTTTGGATACTATTTTTTTGTCCTTTACTCTCCTGTTCTGGAACCATATGGTGACCTGTCTCTCAGAAAGGTTGGTGGCTGCTGATATCCTCCGCCTCTTGTCCTTGTTAATGAACTTGTTCATGGAATATTCGTTTTCTAGTTCTTTCAATTGCAGCTTGGTGTAAGGAACCCTCTTCTTCCTCCCACGTCTGTACACACACATGTCTGGCTGGTTTAGGGCGACATCTCCTAGAAGAGGGAAAAGAGATACAAAGTGGATGAAAGAAATATCCCAAAAGTCAATCAGTATTCTATAACATAACTTCATAAATGAAAGAATCTATATTAACTATGTATCTAATGCAGTAATAGACTTGTATCACTCTATAGGAGTGGCATTATACAAACCAGAATATACAGGGGAGCAAAAGTCGTTCAGGGATGATATTAGAATACATTAGGTGCCTAAATATACCACTATAGATATGTAACAATAGAATATATAAGGTGTATATACAAGTGATAATACACAGTATACACAACTAGAGAGAGATGGTAATAAAATACAAAAGGTGCATATCAGTAATAATATAATATATCAGGAGTGTACACTCATTATACCGAGGTAATAACACAATACATTAAGTGTATACAAGTAATAATGCAGAGAATATACTACTACAGAGAGGTGGTAATAGAAAATATAAGGTGCACATCAGTAATAATATAATACATCAGGAGTGTACACTCATTATAAAGGGGTGATAACAGAATATATTAAGTGCATACAAGTTATAATACTACTACAGAGAGGTGGTAATAGAATATATAAGGTGTATATCAGTAATAATACAATACTTTAGAAGTGTACACTCATTATACCGAGGTAATAACACAATATATTAAGTGTATACAAGTGATAATACAGAGAATATACTACTACAGAGAGGTGGTAATAGAATATATAAGGTGTATATCAGTAATAATATAATACATCAGGAGTGTACACTCATTATAAAGGGGTGATAACATATATAAAGTGTATACAGGTGATAATAAAGAGTCTACACTACTATAGAGATATAAGGTGTATATCAGTAATAATATAATACCGAGGTAATAGAATATATAAAGTGTATACAAGTGATAACACAGAGTATACACTACTACAGAGAGGTGGTAATAGAAAATATAAGGTGTATATCAGTAATAATATAATACTTTAGGAGTGTACACTCATTATAAAGGGGTGATAAAATATATAAAGTGTATACAAGTGATAATACAGAGTATACACAACTATAGAGATATGGTAATAGAATACATAAGGGGCATATCAGTAATAATACATTAGGACTGTACTTATACAGGTGTAATAACAAAATACATAAGTGTATACTATTGATAATACAGAGTATACATTAATAAAGAGAAATGATTATAGAATACACAAGGTGCATGCTTGAGGTGACATAATACATTAGGAGTGTACACTCCTTGTATGGGGGCACCAACAGATTATATTACGTGTATACAAGCGAAAATAGAATTACTACAGAGAGAGAATAATAGAATACATAAGGTGCATACTAGTAATAATATAATACATGAGGAGCATGCACTCATTGTACAGTCGTGATAATATATTAGGTTTCTACAAGTGATAATACAGAGTATACACTGCTATAGAGAGATGGTAACAGAAAACATGAACCGGTAATAATATAATACACTAGGAGTGTACACTCATTGTACGGGGTGATAATAGAATACATCACGTGTATATCTGAGACCTTAGAATACAGTTATGACTATACATTACAATTAGGAGTGTGCACTAGTTGTATACAGCGATAATGCAGTATCGTAACACAGTAATGACTATGCACCACTCATTTAATTGTGATAATAGGCTACAATTAGGACTATACACTATTTGTAAAGGAGTAGGAGCTGAGTACACCCCAGAGTATTACACCACTGGTACAGAAGTGATACTAGAATGCACCTAAGAGTATACAATACCTGTATACAAGTGATACCAGAATACACTAAGGAGTATATATTACTTGTATATAACTGATACCTGAATGCACTTAGGAGTATACATTACTTATATACAAGTGATATTAGAATACACATTTTTTGTATACTAGTGATAAAGTATAAAAGAGAATGTACATTAGTCATGTATTACTAAGATTAATACTGGATTTACTACTGTATAAATTGACAATAAAGGAGTAAGCATTACTAGTACAGAAGTGATAATACACTATACAGAGAAGTATACATTACCAGTACAAAAGTGTTAATGTAATAAATGAGGCGTATGCACTGCTGTACACAAGTGAAAGAGTATAAAGTAAATGTACAAAAGTGAAGACAGCATATACTAAAGTAGATATACACCAAGAGAAGCGATAGGATAATCTACTAGGGAGTATACACTATAAGTAATAACTGAATATGCTAAGGAACATACACTGAGCTCACACAAGTAATAGTAGTACACATAGAATATACACTACAATAGAAGACACTTGGGAGCAGGCACAGGTAATACCCGAATACAAAGAGTGTACACTACATGAATACAAGTAATAAAAAATACAAGGGTAATAGAAGAATAAAATAGGAATATGGGAATATACTATTTGGACAGATGGAGGAACAGAAACATAACACTTGTACTCATGGAAGAATAGAATAAAATAAAACGATGTGTGTACACTGCATGTGCAGAGAGGATAAGTATATAGGAGACAGGCACGAGCTAGAACACAAACTGTGTACACTATTGTATATGGAGCAGGTGGGCACAACTAGCAGCAGTGTATATATAGTGTATATATGGTCCTTGCAGTGCATGTAGGTTGGTTTACAGATGTATAGGGCACCACAGCACAGCAGGGCCATCACACCACATTAACCTACTCACTACATACCTGGAAAGGACGACTTCCAGAAGTGAGGGGCTTGAGGCTGGTCCTTTGCACAATAAACCTGACTGTTCCAACCATTAGCCAAAGTCCATGACTGATAGCCCTCCATTGATATGTAGGTCTCATGCCTGGGCTCCCCAGAGCCAAAAGTTGACACCATATCTAAGTATCCAGGCACATGCTGATAGGGGTTGGTGTAGCCCTGAAAATAAGACACTTCCTTGGCCCTTGCAGGCACCTCACTGCTGGGAACACTGGTACTAGCCAGACTAGACACGTCCATGTATTTCTCCACTGGGAAACTTCCTATGGAGGCATGGCTGGTGGATTTTAGGGGGTTCTGCTGCAGACCTACACCATGAGACATGCGACAACTGTAATATCCGTTTCCAAAGTGGTAACCATATCCAAGAGAGGGGGCTGAGGGCCCAGTAGAAGCTGGACAGGTCGGTCCTTCTTTGGTGGCCTCCGATCGGCTAGAAGAGGACCTCTCAGGGCCAGGGTAGGCTAACCCCGAGACTGTTCTGCTGGAGGGAGTGCCAAACACAGCGGGAGAAGAGAGGAAATTCCTGCACTGGTTACTGGAAGAGCCCTCTCCCCCTCTCAATCCTTCCATCTCCCACTGGTTGCGTTTGCTCAGAGCTTTGCACATCACTCTTGCATCAATCCAGAGCGGGGCATAGTGGAAATTGTTATCCCTTCAAGCAGGTTAGATCATTGTGGTAACGTTTATAAAAACTAACTTCAGATTGGGAGGGGTGGGGGGAGTCATTTTACAGATCTGTTTGCAGTAGCTGAGAGGAGCAGCATTGGTTACTCTGGAGCACGTGGTCCCAGAAAGGAATTAAACTCACTGAGCTATCAACCCACTTGTCTGCTTTCTAGAGGTTCTGGGCTTTCCATTTTATGTCCCTTTCTTCATTTCTTTCACCCCCAGTTTTATTATGATCCCATATTCCAGGCATCCTCCTCCTCCTCATTGGGGGAGATGAAACCTTGTAGAGCGCACCTTGCACATGTTGTTCACATCCAGCACCCTACACTGTGACATGGTCTCACAGATATGTCCTTGCTCACAATAATAATCATCACACTGTATTATGTAATGCGTTCTATTTATTAGACAAACAGAAGGATAAAAATCCTATAAAACAAAGTAAATGGTGGTATTGGGTGTGGACCCTCTGCAGGGCTGAGACTTACAGAATAAACACCATGCAGGTACCAGTATGTGTCATCCACTGCAGACCTAAGCAGAATTCTCAACGAATAAAACCCACATTCCAGGGTAATTGGTAAGGCTGGCCTTTATAGGCAATGACTGGTGAGTTATGTAAGGTCATGTGGCTGGGAGAAGGTAAGAAACCAACTCACTACACAGAGATTATTTCAGCCTGATATTAAAATAAACATTTCTAACTAATTATGCAAAATATTATCTATCTATCTATCTATCTATCTATCTATCTATCTATCTATCTATCTATCTACCTATCTATCTACCTATCCATCCATCCACAGTCTGAACACATGTTCTGTCGTGCAACCATCGCCTTCCTTCCTACAAGTAGTTTAATGAAATTTCCAGATTTATTAAGTGACAAGTTATATGCAATGAGAGCTGCTTCGTTAGGTTTGTCTGGAATTACATGATACATATTTCTTAATGTCGCCCCGTGCTAGAGATTGTCCCTCAGACCCTGCAATATCCTGTGTATGGGTGAAATGCAGTTTTATTTTTCTATTTCAATATTTAGTTACTTAAATAAGCAGTCAATGCCGAATGTCACAAGGAAAAAGTAAACACAACACAGAGAAGAAGTCAGATCCTAGCTGGCTGTATGGATGTTTTGTAACTCTGGAAAAGGGTATATATATATATATATATATATATATATATATATATATGTATTTACACCTATGTTCCTCTCTATACATTCAGTTTTCTGAATATTCTAATTCATAAACGCTTCCCATGTTAAGAATTTTAACTGTAATACAAATAAATTGTATATGTTGTGTGTAAATCGTGTAAAAGCACCGTGTGTTGAGTAGACTGTTACATACACATCGTGCAACACAGGATTTATTATTATCTACAGCTTTCTATATATATATATATATGTTATATATATATATATATATATATATATATATATACAGTAAGACATACACATCACTGTGTTTTACAATCGTGGGTTTTTATTGTAATTTAGAATTATATTTCATTTGTATTTACGGATATTACAAAGACATCAACATGTTCTCAACTTTACTTATTATCGTTGCAAGTTATTTATTAATTATTTTTATTGAATTCTTTTTTATCAAATAGATATAAAATAACAATACATCAAATAAAGCATTATTATTTTTTACATACATATACAAAAGTCACAACAATACACTATACATTATCCTGTCAGTTACATAGAAGGGCTTTAACTAGAGTATATTTAGTTTTCTTAAGTGAATGACTGTCATTTTGTAGATTGTGCTTTACACATCGTTTAGAGGTATTATGTGTACTGTACATAATAGAGAACACAAAGGTATTCAGGACTGAAACAAATAGTTGTGTTGAAATAGTTGTGCTGTAGAGCAAGACTATATATGTTATGAAAGTATATACAATATATATACACAAACATACAAGCTGCACACACATACACACACGTATAAATATTTACAATTGTTTCTTTGGAATTATGTATTTAGTTTACACAATTAATTGCTTTGCAAATGCCATAATTTTGGTTTACTTCCTACTTTCATTTTGCTGTGTGTAACAATATCCTTTTACTGTCTTATTTGTAACCATATTGTTGCTATTTCCACAATTAAATGATGTATAATTTACATTCAAGAAATAAATCATTGGGTTTTTATAGGTTCCTCTAAAAATGTCCGAAAACCGTTTGTTTAAGGATGAATTCATTATATTATTGTCCTTGATACTTCATTGCTCAATGAGAACTTTAATATTTTTAAGAGGTGGTTTATATTTAGTAAGGAAAAAATACAACACCAGTCACCTTCAGGAGATACAATCAATGGCGTTAATATTTTATATCTCATAATATATCAGGTATGAAGTTTGTAGCTTTTCTTCTCACAAGGTAAATCACGGTGCTGCAACGCCAACATTTACCGCTAGATGTCTCTGTATGTTTTCAAGTGGAATTGGCAAAACGAAGGCTGGTGTCACAAACACATGATGCATGTATGTACACTGATAATCCGCTCTATCAGAGGGCTCAATAGGAGGTTTATGTATGATCAAATTGTTACTATAAGTAATAACAATCTATTTTAGAAGTAATTGTAAGTAAATATAGGCTTGTGCAGTCATGATGTTATGGAGAGCTCTCTCCAGGGTCTGAATTAATGGGGTAAACAATAGGCTAAACTTAAATACCCAGGATATTTTATATATATATATATATATATATATATATATATATATATATAGTTATCCAAAACCTAAAACAATAAGTGCCCCAATATTTCAGATCTGAGCACTACATTTTCAGGATAGCTCAGTAATGGAAACATAAAATAACTGACTATATAACAAATATATATACAAGCTGGTTTGTCTCCTGACAGACATGACCAAGCTGTTCACAGTGAATTATTCTTCTAAATTACTAAATACAAGTTAGCCTTCAATGATGAATAAAAATAACATAACCTTTTCCCTATATTGCCCCATCATTTCATAGGGTTCCAGTGGATTGTCTAAGGCTTCCCTACCATAGATGCAATCATTATTACAATGACTTTTCTGAAAGCTACCTTTAAGGGTATGTTCACAAGTGGCGGCAGAAAACCGTACTACAAACGCATAGTGAAACACATTTGGAAAAAGTATGTGTTGCTGTAAAATGAAGCTGTGGTTTCACTTTGCGGGTTTTTATGCAGCTTTCACTACCACACTTAATGGCAAAGTATTCCAATAGATTGTAGAAAGTTTTCCTCTGGATAGATTCTAGAAGGTTTTCCTATAGATAGATTGTAGAAGATTTTCCTATGGATAGATTATAGGTTTTCCTACTATAGACAGAATCATCATTACAATTGGTTTTCTGAAACCTACCTTTAAGGGTACATTCACAAGTGGCGGCAGAAAACCATACCACAAACATATAGTAAAACACAACTGGAAACCGAATGCATTTCTGTAAAAGGAAAGCCGTGGTTTAACTTTGTGGTTTTTATACAACTTTCATTACTGCCCTTAACTGTATATGTACTTTTGTTGTTGTTTTTTTTTTTTTGCAGCTATTATTCTATTTTGGATTTTTTTTTTTAATTTCAGTTCATTGTAGTATCGCAAGGAAAGTGATAAAAAAAAATGTCTATTTCAATACAATACTGTTTTCTTTATATTCACATCAGTGGGATCAAACAGCACATAAATCTTTAAAACCTCCCACAAACATATAAATTGTTACTGTTTTTAATTTGACAGATTTTTTTATCAATATAATTATTTTACATAGGCTTCTATTTTTATATGTATGTTTGTAAGTTTCTTATATAAGATTGTACCAATAATGTACAGAAATAATTGAATGACAACCATTCACATTGCAGATCTTCACAAAAGAAAATTAATATTTTTATATAATAACAAACAATGTTGATCAGTGATGTTTCATTGTTGATATTTTTGTGCTTTTACACTGATATTATTACTATTATAATCACTTAGAAACATACAATTTGCAACAATGATCATAAGGGTGTCAATAAACTGAATATATTAAGATTCAATCGAAATATACAATAACTGTATCTAAAAATAGGACCCAAGTATTTTTATTAACCCATGCACAATTTTTAGAGGATTATTTACTAACCAATTTTAGATCAATTTAGTTCATTGAGTTCATAGTATTCAATATATAATCCAATCACCCAATCTAAACATCCAATCTAATCTGGTGATGCACTAGGATCATGCTAAACATGAACTAAAGGTTATTGTAACAGATACAATTTATTCCTATGGGGGCAAAATTATGGAAAAATTAGTCTCTGTTCACATTGTGTCATGGCTTCTGTTTTTAGAGCAGCCATCACTGGTCTGTTTGCATTAGATCCCATTCTCTCATAATACATCCATTAGGTGTCCCTTGCTATATACTGTATAGAATAGTGCTGTATGCTGCTGTATACTTGTGCCAAAGTGCGACAGAAACCTGAGCCAACGTCATTCATATTTCTACAGAATCCAAAAAAAATCCCTACATGTTGTGTCTTTGGGTGCCGTAAATAAAACTGGATCCAAAATGTGAATGCGAAAGCCGATGTAAATGAATATAATTTTAGGCATTCGTTTAGCTCAGTTGTGTGAACCAAGCCTTAGTTGTCTCATACAAGGTAAAAGGGTGGACGTGCCTCTTTTTTCTTTGTAAACATACCAGGAGAAAGCATCTAAATGGGTCCCTGTTCTAAGGATTTACTAGCTGCCATAAACTGGGTTTTTCTTTTCAGTTTGTCATAGAGCAAATATTGAGTAATACTCTAGGAAGTCACCTGAAAGGCTAAATGTGCCGCTTATGTGCAATATACTCAGGTAGAAGAGTCAGACAGGCCTTTCAACTTCAATGTTTTCATGGCTTAGTTATAAACCAGCGCTGGTGTTGTCACTAATGCACTTTGAGTGAGCCTGGATTCAGTAGATACACCATAAAATATCTTTCTAAATGTTACACTAACTACTATGATATATGTGGTTGATATTTAACACACCATTGAAAACCAACATGAAATTTTAGGCCAGTCTCAAACAGCAGTCGCTTGGTCAGTATTCTGCAGAAGTATTTGCAAGCCGGAAATGGAATCTACAGAGAGTAAAAGGAAAGATTTGTACCTCTTCTGTTTTTGGACGCACTCCGAGTTTTGGCTTGCAAATATTGATGCAAAATACTGACCGACATACGCAAGTGTGAAAGTGGTCTAAGATGTCCACAAAGGCCGTCATTCTGCACAGAATTCAGTCTCTGTTAATAAATTAGGAAGGTATGAATAGGATGACTACACAAATGCTTAAGGCTATATTTTTAAAATGTATGTTTTTACATGTTATGACATGAAAAATATAAGGAGATGATGCTTTGACAGATCCAACAGTCTGAACAATATCCAATGTATAAATAGTTTAATAAACTAACAATAAAACAATGATGGCTTCTTAAGACATTTCGCTAAGGTCCTCGAAAAGATATTTAAGAAAACATGCAGTTGCAAACAGGTGTATATAAGCATGGTAAAATAGTGTAGATCAGCGTATCATATGGAACCTCCTAAACTGTGAGGGTGAATTGACTTCTACATCTCATAGAATGTAAGCTCTTGCGAGCAGGGCCCTCACTTCTATTGTTTGATATGTTTATGTCATTGTGACATTGCACTGGCCCAGGCCTGCAAAGAAGTGAACTGAATAAATACTATAAGTCGTATATTGTCTGCTCATGTGTCCTCTGATTTGTAACGTGCTGTGGAATATGTTGGCTCTATATAAGTAAAGTTATTATTATTATTATTATTATTATTATTATTACATGTGGCCTCTGTTGTAGCTCCCCTCTGGTACAGTATGTTAAAGAAAAGCCAGCAAGAAACTGATGTTAGACTGGAAGCACCCGGCATCCATTCAATGTTTCAAGCACTGGCCCAGACCTGCAAGGAGTCCAACTCAAAAATACCATAAGTATTTTTGATCTGGCTTCTGGGCAGGATGGGTGCTGCCCAGTGTAACAACTCTATGCGCTAGATGCAAGAATGGATCCCACAAAGAAACAATGGGGTCTGTTCTGGCATTAGTTTTCCTTTGGTTTTTCTATACCATGCCGGTGAGAAACTACAAAAGAAGCAGCATGTACATGTGAGCGCACCGTAAATGAATGTGGTTGCATCCTGAGTACTACTCCTGCGCATATACTTATTATGACAACATCACTAGATATGCCATAAAAGGCAGCTTAGAGTAGGGTTGAAAGCCGATCACTCACTATGCAAAGAAGATCTTGGAAGGTGCTGGTTTTACTTATGGAGATGGGATATGCAGCTGGCATAGGAAGTCTAAAGCAATGCTTTCTGGGAAAAGGTATGCAAATTAGCTCTCCTCCCAAAGGAAGAAAACATCTCTCTAGTGCCACCTATAGGTAGCGACCCTGTTGTTTAATGACCTACCCAGCCTTGAAACAAAACTAAAGATATGAGCCAAATCCACATAATTTTCTAAAAGTTATATTTTCCAGCCAAGCAGAACCCTACTCTGCATTGATGAAGAGCAACATCTCCAAAACAGTCAAGTCTGCTGGTGGGTGTTTCTGGTTTGGTTAATATCCCCAGATATATTTACAGGCTTCTAAAAGGGTTGGACATTGACTACCTATAGATGGCACTAGTAAGCCGATTGTCTCCCTTCTGGAAAAAAATAAAAACTGAAATTACAATGTAAAGAAGACTAATAGTTATGGTTCTAGATAAAGACTTGAAACCATCTGCACAGACTCACCTGGCTGTTCTGTATTTCTCAATCATTTATTAACTAAAGACAATAATGGGTTATTCCTCACTCAGATGCCATAACGTTCCCATAGAGGTGCCAGCTATGTTGAGAACAGGGATTCCTGACCCCTATTTCACCTGCCTTCAGGCAGAGAGAACATGCAGAGGTAGTGTTCATTTGTACAGCGCTTTTAATTAACTTCTATGGGAATTACAGAAACAGCTGAGCAAGCTAATTAGGCTCTCTACTGTCAGGTGGGTGGTCCATGGCTGAAGCAGAAAGACAAGCACTGCCCACCTGACAGTAAAGAACCTAATTAGCATATTGGGTGTTGAAACTAACAGCACTGATTGCTCAGGAATGGTGGGGGCTACAGAAAATATTTCAACTATGTTGGGATCAGTGGAGCAGCAGTTAATTAATAGAACTGGAGCCCAGTGAAAGGTTCTCTTTAATAGACTTCTATGTAAGGATTCTGTTAGCTTCACTTCCTATGGATAAAAGAGAGCATTCAGATTCAGCACAAACTTCCATAAAATGTATAACTTTGTGACCTTCACGTGTACCTGTCCTCTTAAGTGTTGATTCAGGAAAAGCTGCCGAGTGTGCACATGAGATGTAACACTACTTCTGGTCATTATGTGGTTAATATACTTCAGTTTAGCTGTTTCCCCCTCTACATGATGTATCTGTAGTTTTTATTCCTCTGTGGTAGATGGAGACTAGCTGCCAGACACTGCATGCACTAGTCAGAGGAGAATCTGCTCTATGACTGTCTCCAGCATCCTATACATACATGTACAGTATAGAGAGAAGTACTGACCTGCACTGATGTGTGCAAAGTGCTTTGGTTGTGTTACAACATTTCTATCCAGCTCCAGCCTAAGGCTCTGTTTCTCCTGCCATCTCTCTCACTCTGCTCACTTCTCCCCCTTTTCCTCTCCATAGTCTTCTATGGAGATGAGACATCTGAGTCATGTGACCTGTAGTTTGTCTGGACATATAGCAGAGATTTTCACAGTGAAAGGCAGTTTAGCAGAGGAAGGGGGAGCAGGGAAACAGCCTGATAAGAGCAGAAAGAGGCAATTCTGATGGATAAGATATATTACAAAGTTACTTACAATTGCCTGCACTATTTATGCAAAGCTGGTGAAACAGCAGTGTCTATTGCAGCTTCATCTCGCTGTAGCAGCAGAGAGTGAATGTCAGTTTTATATATCACAACTTTTCTTATATTTACTTGCACTATTGATTTATAGAAAGTTTGTTGAAAATGTACTGAGCATTTAAAAAGGTAAAAAAGTGATAGTCGTATGGCCATGTGCAAAAACTATATGTAGTAGGGGACTAGGAGAAATTATAGCGAGCAAATGTTTGTCTATATTAAATGACGTAGTGGATGTGGCTTTCATCATTGCACACACAGGCCGCTTCATCAATAGGGACTAATAGGCTAATGGAAGAATAGCCTAAACAAAGCAATAAACTGTGGCAGTAAATGATCTGCTCCTCTGTGAGCTTCAGAAATGGCTGTCTGTGGAGAGGCCTCATATGTCCTATTATCATGGCAGAACATGGGAGCTGACTATGTGTACTGCAGTTGTGACTCAAAGGACCACTAAACCTACAATACAATTCAGACAAACATTTAGTTTATAAAGAAAGGAGCCAATATCATGAACTGAAATGTATGTAAATGTTTCTGGAGATTATCAGACCTGGAGATATGTGATCTAAAACAGTAATCGTGAGGTTAGACATTCTGGAAGAAAACCATAGTTATCTCTCGCTTGCTGAATTGGCCTTCACAGGAAACTATAGATTTATTTATAGCTATATTTAAAGTGGTTTCCCAGGCTAAAAATACCTACATTCGCTACTAAGGATAGGCCATTAATGTTAGAAACCAGAATACCCCTTTAAGATAGGTCACTACTATCAGATCTGTGGAGGTCTGACACACGGCACCCCCATCCATCAGCTGTTCTTAGCAGCAAATACATAGATAATAGAGCATGACAACTCTATTTTCTATGTAGTGGTGGATATGAGTCACTGCAGCTTAGCCCCATTCAAATGAATGGGAGCTTATCTGTAGTACCTGGTCTGGCCACTACACAGAGAACAGAGCTGTCTGCTTCCTGTCTATTCTTGGTGTATCACCTGCTGAGAACTGAGTATTGGATTCCCACTAATCTGATATTGATGACCTATTCTAAGGATAGGGAATCAATATTTTTTGTCCAGAAAACCCCTTTAAGTGCCCTTTTCACCTGCACTACCTGTTGGCCGAATGCTGGTTCAATCAACAGCTATTCCTCCTGACTCCACACATGCACATGGAAGTTTGAGTGAGTTTGGATGAGCATGCATGTCTTTTAAGTGTAAAGGAAGGGGGGGATACATTGCAGCTAGACACCTCTGGTGGTGGGTTACCTCCTGAGGGAACAAAGGATTATGCATAATAGGATTTAACATGCCCTTCAGATCATCTGTCATCAAATAAGATCATTCTAGTACAATGAACCTAACAATTAACTGTTATGTACTTTGCAACTTTATATTATGGACTTTATTGTGCTGTATTATGGGACTATTCTCCCTTAGAAGCAATGCTATCCATGTTTTGCATCCTGCTGGATTTATAGAATTAGACACCTAAAACCAATGAACCACAAATATAAAATCATAAACTACAGAGATACAGTAGGTCCTACAGGTGTCTATAGGTGCTATATTATGGTTACAAGCAACTAAGAGTTGTAATACACACCAGAATTCTGGAACAGTTTGCAACCTCTGCCATGTGAATGAAGCCTTATTGTTATAACTTGAGATAAACGTATCAGTTTGTTTTCTGCTGACCTTTAGGATGGTAGGTCCAACTCAACACCAGTATTTCATCTATGCTTGTAAGCATCACAGCTCGCAAGCTCTGTCCTCTCTACCACTTTTATGACCTGCTCACATTCTCGGATAGAAGACTTCTCTCATGTTTCCCCTCTTCTGGCTGAAACTCCCTCCGTTGTCCCATCCAACATTCTCTAACACTTCAAACACTCGCTGAGACATTCACTGTTCTAAAAGAGGAATATAACATGGCCTAAAGAGAGCCCCAAGAAGTCCTCTAGCATCATCTACAAGGTTCTGATTCAATTTGACAAATTTAAGAGAATAAAAAGCAAATCGACTCTCCAGTTAGTAGTATATGGACTAGCGACCCCAGTGTCCCTGTTAAAGGCATTGTCCACCAATCAAACTTTCTATAGCATAGGTTATGAGCAGGGGCATAGCTTTTGGGGGGTGCAGAGAAAGCAACCATTACCGGGCCCTGGAGCCTCAGAGGGCCCAAACGTCTCTTTACAGCAAAAAGACAACAGGATTATAGATAGCACATGGTAAGTGAGGGCTCCATTACATATTTTGCATTGCGCTCCAGTAGCTACAAGTTACGCCTATGGTGATGAGTTGGTGATGGCTGGGACCCCCACCACCCATGAGAAAAGGGTCTACTGACTCTTGTTTGAATGGAGTGACAATGGTGCATGCGTGCTGATTCTCCAGTCAGTCACTGTACAACTGAGATAACTGAGTTAGTGTCCATGCACTAAAGTCACTCCCTTCAAACAGGGGACATAAGACCCCTATTCTTGTGATCAACTGGTCTCCCAACTATCCCCCAGTGGTCAAACACTGATGCAGTCATAAACTTTTAAGTCCATATTGACCGTCACTAACATTTAAGCTGTTCAGTATCACTGGGCGAAGGATGAACTGTTTTTCTGGGAACTTTCTTGGAATGGTCTTTCAGAAAGTTTGTTCAAACAAAGTCTATTGGACAAAAATGTTAATCTCAGCTGACATCTTTCCAGGTTTTCCGCTGCCGTTTTTCCCGCACCGCTTTTTCGCTGCGGCTCGCTACGTGGGACCTTAGCCTAAAGGAGTTTACTGGTTCCCCAGGAGTTTTTCATTCAGTATGTGATTAGTAAGACTGTGACACCGAGACCTCACACTGATCAGCCTATCTGGATGCCTCAGGGCGCTGGAAACTATAGCGATGGACGGAGACAGAAGCAACTCTGCTCCTATTCAAGTAATAGAAGCAGAGCTGCAGAATCCCGGTGCCACCGCTATACAGTGAACAGAGCCTGCACCTCTGTGCCTAGTACTTGAAGAGAAGCTTGGCTGCTTCTGACTCCATCCATCGCTGTAGTTTCCAGCAACCTGAGGCAGCCCAATCAGCTGATCGGTGTAGGATCTGGGTGTTGGATCCCCATTGATGAGATATTGATGCATGGGTGTCCGGAAAATCCCTTTAAGTTCTTGTATTTTTTACCCCTGGATATGAAAACAAATAATGTTCAAAATTGGATATCTACATGAAGACTGTGCTTAATAAATACAATTTTAATTTATGTACAGTCCTATATGCACATAAAGTTCCAGATTGGAGCCTCTTTAAAAGTTGTAGTAAGCTTTGTATTGTCACAAAGGCCATTTGGAGTATACAGATAGCTGTAAACCACATTTGCAGTCAGTTCTGACAATGCCAGGAAGGCAGCAATAGTGAAATTCAATTCCCTTCAGCTGCCGTTTTTATATAAAATAGTTCTTTTTTTTTTTTTTTATAAAGGGTGCATTTTTAGTAATATGCATAGGATACATCAAATTATTGGTTGCACTTGATAGACCTGAGTCTTTTTTTTTTAAGTCTTATCAACTATTTAAGTTATTTCTGAAATACTGTCTACCAGAGGTGTAACTTGAAGCTTCTGGACCCCACTGCGAAATCTGCAAAGTCCCCCTACCTACCTTGTTCACATTGGATGGAAAATTGCAAATAAGCACTTTGATGTGAAATAGTCAGGGTAAGATCTTATGCACATAACTGTGTATGTTGCTCATATGTACTTTACATATACTACATATACATGTACTGGTGACAATGACAAGGGAATATCTTCTACACCTACAGTAGAGGAAAGAACATTTCACTAACAACATAGACAGAGATTCTCTACTGTAAGAGCAGTAAGACTATGGAACTCACTGCCCCAGCATGTTGTGATGGTAAATTCATTGTACAAGTTCAAGAAGGGCTTGGATGCCTTTCGTGAATGGAAAAATATTATGGGTTATGGCTTTTAGATTTTGGTAGACAAGTTGATCCAGGGTTTTGTACTTATTGCCAGATTTGGTCTGGAAGGAATATTTTTTTCTCTGATATGGGGCAATTGGCATCAGCCTCATGTTTTTTTTGCCTTTCTGTAGGGTTATAGGTTAGACTTGATGGACCTGTATCTACATCCAACCTCATGTTCTATGTTACTATGTACAGGATACAACTGGTGCTTACATGATTCAATTTTGGTAACTTAGTCCTTCTTCTCAGCATCTCCTCCTTTTCCTCGGCTATATTTTGTTCCATATTATGGAAAAAAATAGAAAAATATAAAGAAATGTTATGTGTGTGTCCAAGGCCTGCAGCCAGAACCCCCTGGTCTCCAACACAACTGTCTGGAGCAGCAGCCTCACCCCTGTCTACAGAAAGACAAAAGATGGCTGTGTCATGTCCCATGTTAACCCCCGCCACCTCGCCTACCACCAGAGAGGGAACAGATTGGCAACCTCTGTGTCCTCTGCAGGATTTCTACAAGACTGAAATGTATCAGTTCTGAAATGGTCAGGATTTCTTTAATACATGATCATGATCTGGTTTTCTTTTCCATCATTTTAGTCAATAGTTGATAGAATGTTATGGACATCAGTGTTATCTGTTAACACAGCAAAACACCATATAGCAAAGAAATCAGGTATGAACGGTCTCTTAGTTATTTCGGCTATTCATATTTTTATGTGTTTTGGCAATTTTCCACACAGAGTCAGCATAACTAAATAAGTTTTCAGCTGAAGTATGACAGCCGGAATCTTGCCATAACTCAATGTAGCCTGAAAAAGTATCTGTAATATGGATTAATTTTTTGGATCATTATTTTTATTGTAATATAAAATAACATATATGCACATCAACAATAAAACACTGACACAATTACATTATTACCAAGCAGCTAAAAACATACACATTTTGTGATTCAATTTAGTGCTGTATTTTCACCATATATGTAAATGTTGGGATCAGACTTGATCGCAGTTATAATATTATGCTACACAGTCATTTGTTTAATATACAATTTAATTTTTATTTTACATTTACGGTTTTCTGATGTTTGGTATGGTGTGTAGTACTGATAAAAACAATTCTGTTATGCTGGATGGTTATCAGAGAAAATGGTTAAAAACTAAAGAAACTGAATTTATAATTCTGTAAAAAAAAATCATAAAAGTAAAAAGTTAGCTTCATAGATTAGGTTTTCCCTATAGCTACAACATGCACCCTATTGTCAGGAAGTAGTCAAAATAAGGCCGAAACTATGAATGCACTCATAGTGCAAAGTGTGAAAAGAGAGGACATGAGGACCAGGTCACAATACACCATTAAAAGTATAATTCACTATGGTATTTTATTGGTAGTTACATCACATATGTCCTGCACTTGTCTTTAAAGCGAATTACAAAAATAATGGAATATATAGTTGTATTATGAAATAAAGTAATTCTTGCTAACACTGATTCTAACTGAATAGATATCTGGGGCATTACATTATTTCAGATTACATAATTAATTTTTTTATTGTGATCCCATATGTCTATTTGCGCCAGGCAGAATAACAAAGCATGTTGTGATTTTCTGTCCATAGACATCCAGCTATGGACATTGGCCCCATGTACAACAATGTTATCAGTTGTGTCTGGCTTATGCATAAAACAAATGGCCAAACTGTTATGTAGTTGAACACAGCCTTACCGCAAAAAACTACAGTGTGGCAAAGAGCAAAAATATTGGCACATGAAATACTGTAAGAAAGATTCTGCAAGAAGAGCTGTTGTTTGAGATGTGAATATGTCGACAAATTGGGAAAACGCCATGAATTCAGTTCTTGCGAGCAGGGCCCTCAGTCCCAGTGTGTGAATTGACTATTTCTTTGTAATGTATCTTTTTTGTCAGTACTTGAACCCTACAAGTTGTACAGTGCTGCGGAATATGTTGGCGCTATATAAATAAAATGTATTATTATTATTATTATTATTATTATTATTATTATTATTATTATTAAATAAAGAAGTAATACTTATCATCGAAATTCTCCTCCTGCACAGGTTCCTGCACATTGAAAGGATGCTAGTGTGGAATTATATTGATAAAAGCAAAAAGTGCTGTAAAACAGGCATGTGGTAGATCCCAATTATTTCTATGGTATACAAAATAATGCAAACAATAAATAAATAAATAAATAATATATATATATATATATACTTCACTCATAATATTTTTCTTGTTATCATCCAGAGAGTTTTACATTGTACATCTTTTTAAATAGAAACAGATTAAAAAATAATAATAATTAAAAAAAAAAAGATAAGGACAATGGATACAAGTTATTTTCAATTGATGATATAGTCACACAAACTAGCTTACATCCAGGTAGGGACTGTTTTTTCTCCAGATGGCAGACATCAGGGGACGGTGGCCTTATATGGCCTAATACACAATGGATTACAGATGGGATCTACTAAGATTCTGAATCTGTTATTTATAGAATTTGGAGAGATTACACAAAAAAACTATGTTTTAGATGTGGAACGGTTTGGTTAACCGATGTACTGACTTTATGAGACGGTATCAGTTTTCTGCTTTACTACTTAAAACCAGATACTGAAACATAGTATTTTTTGCTTTTAATGTAGATTTTTCTCTCTATTTTCTGTACATGATTATGGAGAATTCATCTCTCCTGAGCTGCTACTAACATTACTTAGAGATATGCTTTACAGCAGCCACATAGACCATGGTTGTAGACATGCTCTGTGATCTGTGCAAAGAGGAGGAGGGGCTGATCTGTGGCCATGACCTATTGTCAGTGGTGGATCCTGTGTTATCTACCTCCAGCTTTATAATAGAGATATTACATTGCATTGTTATCCTGCTTATGCCTGTGATTGCCTGAAAAGCAATCTCTAGAAAACAGGAAGTGGCAGGCAATTGAGGTATCTGTGGTTAGTGCGAAAACTGATAAATATCAGGACTTTTTTTTTATTATGGAGATAGAGACATTGAAAATGATTAAAAACATCACCAAATATATAAAAAAATGTATTTTTTTTTCTGATTATTTCTTTTAATGTAAAAAAAAAAAACAAAAAAAAAACAATTAGCCAAATATAAGCAAAAAAAAAATAAAAAATACCAGTCGGGTTGCCAACCATCTGTAAAATCCTGGACAGTTTGTAAAAATAGATGACATTTTCCAGTGTCCGTGAAAAAAAAACATATAAAAAAAATACAATAGATTTGTATGTGAATTTGTTGAGGCTGGTTTTACTTGAGCAGGTCATTTTGGTCGTAAGTAAAATGAATAAGTAAAGACACCAGTGTTAAATACTGACCCTTTACTTGTTCCACATCTTCACTTCCTACTTTTCTTATTTCCACTGTAATGATACTTTGAAAACTTTGACACTAGGATAATATCTACATCTTCCTATAATTTTATCTATTTGACCAACAATGACACCAGAATGAACCTTCCGTGGTCCCCATTTATTTCCATGTGTTAGAAAATAATACCAATGCGAGTGTGAACATGGCACACATGCAAACATTTATGAATTTGTATCTGTATCACCCATACACATCAGATTTCTTGCAGAAATTTCTGCAACCGCCCCATTCATCTGCTTGCTTCCCATTCATGTGCTTGGTAACATAACAATCCCATAGATGAATGGACCTGATTTTCAGACACAGAAATTTCTGCAACTAATCTGCTGCTTGTGAATTCACCCTTAGGCTAAGGCCCCACGTAGCAAAAAAATTAAATGCTGCAGAAAAGACCACGGCGGAGACGCATGGTAGAGTTTTCCCCTGCAGACTTTCTGCCCCTATTATACCTATACGGAAAATGTCTGCGTTTCCATAGGTATAATTGACATGCTACAATTTTCACAACATGGGGCCCTGGCCTTAGACTTAAATTATAAATTGCGGAAAGGTTGCTTTTTTTTTCCTCCATATTTTGCTACAATTTTTGAGTCAAAGAACCAACTGAAAAAAAAACAAACCACAGCAAAAGCTACAACAAAAAGTGCAGCTTTTCCACAGTCAGAATAGATCAGTTACATAAAAATGCAGCACATATAAAGTATAAACACTGGGACAATGCAATAAAAAAAACAAAAAACAACAAGAGCAAAGAAAACTTTATGATAATCAGTGCTAAGCAGCTAAAAGGTTAAAACCAAGTCAGCAAACATCAAGCATCGCATCGACAGAAACAAGCTACTGTACTCCTCAGTGCTAAATTCACACCACAGTGGCATTGGCAGGACCATTTATACTATCTATAAGTACGTGTTTGCAAACATCAGTCATAAACTGCTGTTTGTATACAATTGTATGGAAAAGTGTCGCCAACTACGTCTTTTAGGCTAAGGCCCCATGTTGCGGAAACGCAGCTTTTTTTGTTGCAGATTTTGCTGAAGTTTTTTGTGCCAAACCCAGGAGTGGATTGAGCAGAAGGGAGAAGTATAAGAACTTCCTATATATTTCCCATTCCTTTTGTAGCCACTCCTGGCTTTGGCTAAAAAAACAGTAGCAAAATCTGCAACAAAAAAAGCTGCGTTTCTGCAACATGGGGCCTTAGCCTTAAAAGTTAGGGCTGTGGGGTTCTTGGGTATTCCAGATTAACATACGCCAGTAGGATGTCCCTTTGGTATATATAAGTCCATTAAAGTTTATGAACACATTGGTGGGAGTTTATTATTTGGGTCTTTTTTGCATCTTTCTAGTTGTGTGCGCATTTTTATTTCTGAGCTGTTTCCATGCGCCTAATTTATTATTATTATTATTATTATTATTAATAATAATAATAATATAGCACCATTAATTCCATGGTGCTTTACATTTGAGGGTTTACATACGGTACACAAAATATACAAGACAAATATAATACTAACAGTGAACAACTGGCACAGTGGGATAGAGGGCCCTGCCCGCAAGGGCTTACAATCTATGAGATTTACTACAAAGGAGCACAGTGGGGAGATTTTATTAAGATGGGTATTTCTCATGGCAGTCTTAATAAAACCCCTAACTGGCGCAAGGCTTGCCTGAATTACTAAGAAGCTCCAGTCTCCTGTGCGCCAGAATTTAAACCTATGCCAGGTAGGAACAGGGGTATAAATTATTCCAGCTTTTTGGCGTGAGTGGTACTAAATTTGTGGAGCCAAAGTGCCATTGCTCAATTCTTTCCCGCTCTGCCCACTTTTGCAAAAATCGCAAGTGAGGCACACTTACACCCATCTACACCAGAAAATTGACATAGGTTAATAAATTTCTCCCCAATGGGGCTGATTAACTAATAGTGTGTAAGGCTTAGACTAGTGCAAATTTAGACTAGACAGTCTTAAACTGTGCCAGATTTATCAAAGAGTCTGAAGCTGTGTGATAATCCTGGAGTATTATTAGATATTCTAGTCTAACACTATGCCACTTATTAGTTGGCTTAAAAATGTTGACACATTTCTGGCGCACAACATCATTATCTTAAACTCCGCCCATTTTCATATAAGCCACACCCCTTTGTATAAGTTGTAAAAGTGTCTACAAAGTGTCTAAAATAAATGTGTCGCACGGCATATTAGACAGTTTTTGGGACAAATTATGATAGAATTCTGGTGCCTTTTTCTTAGTAAATCTTCCAATGTGTAAGAAATCTTGGGCAAATTCACCTCAAGATGAAAATGTGATTCAATTGCTGTCAGTACTCCAGATAAAGCAGAACCACTTTTCACATCAAAGAGGCAAAATGATGAGTCTTGTGTAAAAATCATAAAAATAAGCACAAAAGAAAGATAAATCCTGTACACAAAGTGTACAGCATTAGAAAATGGGCAGAATAAGAAGAAAAAAAGGCAAGAGAGACTCAGTAAATTCCTCCCACTGTATATACATGAGGAGATTTGTCCGGCATATACTCTGAAACTTGCCTTTCTCAAGCATGTAGTGCACATGCCATATTTATAAGGCCATAATACTTACACATGAACCAATAACAAATATATATATATATATACATATATACACACACATATATATTTATGTGTATGTTTATATACAAACATATCTATCTACTATATATATATATATATATATATATATATATATATATCACACACACACACACACACATATATATATATACACACATATGAGACAAAAACGTGAATGTTGAAAGGAAGACCCAACATATTTGAGATTGCGGCTAATCTAAAAGGACTGAGCAATTCTTTTCTTGCAACTCTCTTAGGCTAAGACCACAAGTAGAGAAACGTAGCTAAAAAACGCTGCAGAAAAAAAAAGCTGTGACAAACATGTTGCATTTTTTCCGCAGTATTTTTCTGCATTTTTTCTTCCCCTAATAAATATATAGGGAAAACACTCGTCATTCCGCAGCTAAAAGTAACCTGCTACGTTTTTCAAAAATTGCACACGTTTTTAAAACCGCTGCTTTTCCACAGCTTTCTTTTTCTGGCAATGTGTGAATGAGATTTAAAAAAAAAATCTAATTCACTTTGCTGGTGCTGTAAAATGAGTTTCTGCAACATGGGGCCCTTAAAGGGGTATTCCCATGAACATAATCCTATCTATATTTGTAGATAATGAAATATTAAACATTTTTGCAAATATAAGTAGTTAAAAATTCTGCAGAGTTTTAAAGATTTTCTCTAACTATCTTAGTGGTGACATCTGTTGTCTTGATCGGTTGCCAATGGATACGACCACGAATGCAGGAACTTTCTATGGTCTGGGACTTGTCAGAAACTCAGCCATGGTTTTGTTATTGTAGCTGGGTTATCAGGCAGGGACACTACAGGTATCAGAAGATATCCCGGCCACAATAAGGACATCATGGCTGATTTTCTGACCTTAGAAAGGTCTTACATTCATGGTCGTATCCACTGGCAACCGATCAAGACAACAACTTGTGACCACAAGATATTTAGAAAAAATCTATAAAGCTCTGCAAAATGTTAAATTACTTATATTTGCAAAAATTGTTAACTTTTAATTATCTACAAATTTAAAAATGGTTATGATCATGGGAATACCCCTTTAAGTTATATTCACACAAACCAGATGTTACATTTCTACCATTGAAAATCCATGTTATACATCTGCTAGTTTCTGCAGTAA
Source organism: Leptodactylus fallax (assembly GCA_947044405.1). Lineage (NCBI taxonomy): Eukaryota > Metazoa > Chordata > Amphibia > Anura > Leptodactylidae > Leptodactylus > Leptodactylus fallax. The sequence continues at coordinate 2,348,522 of CAMRHE010000171.1, forward strand.
GGCACAGATTTTTGCAAACCCCACTTAGATGAAATTGACAGTCACAGACATTTCTGAAACAAATCTGACCTGTGTGAATTCACCCTTACTTTAGGCTGAGTCCAAGCTTTAGTACATATTTGCATTGTAATGACAGGCGTTGTGATCTTAGGATCCATGACATGCTGTTTCATGGGGCTTTGGGCCCTAAAGTACAATAAGATGCCCCAAACTGATACAACTATGTATAATGTTGTGCATTAGTTGTCCATTTAGGCTAGGTTCTGTCTTGTGTTTTATGTATGTACTGTGTGCAGGGATTGAATAGAACTTGCTTTTAAGTATCTGGCTGCCATAGTCATGGCTTAAGGAAAAAAACAGGACAAACAAAAGTTTCTTCGAGCAGAAATAGTTTCTTTTCCATAAAATAAGTAAAGAGAAAGGCTGAAGCTGACTCGTTGCACGTTATGGCTACAATAAAGACAGAAACCCTCGAGTTTAAAATTCTTGTAGCAATACTACGATGCAAACTGGTGGGGGCGCCAAAGGACAGCGATAAGATAATCGGTGTCTTCCTTTTAGTCATCAGAAACTGGAAAGTGGAAATTGTCACTTTAACGACCATAATCTTGGTTCTTGAGAAGTAAAGGCTACATTTACCTACAATGTCCATGTATGTATGCTGGCAAAAACCATTAGGAAATAAAGCATGTCATATCTGTTCTATTCCTGAGCAGGAAAATAGCAATCCTTAAGAAACTTGACATCTTAAAACATCAAGTTATTCTCAAGGTAAACGAAGGAGACTTGTGTTTGAAATAAATACTTGATCTACATTGACCCTAAGAATAGGATTACAAGCTTCAAACACTAGCTCTATCTATATTTGTTGTTTAAGATGATAGAAAATAGAGATGGTTGAGTGAAAGATATTATGACATTATTATTCTGAGTATGTTACCTATTATCATTAGGAGTATGTTACCTATTAATATGAGCATGTTACATGTTATTATTATTAGGAGTTTGTTACCTATTATTATATATGTTGTGTTTATGTCATTATCATTGATACTTTTACTTTGGAATCTGCAACACGTGACACATAGAATTACTGCTGTGGTATTCAAATATATGGAGAAAAAAAAATTGCTATAAATAAAACTTTAACAACCATGTGTATTTAGTCAAAGAACAAAGCACAAGAAATAGAATGATGATATGTTGGTTTTATTAAAGATATAAATTGTATATATATATATATATATATATATATATATATAAAATTGTGATATATTGGTGGGAAAAAAAAAGACAGAAGAGCCAGCATCATTAGCACCTAAAAGGCAACAAAACAAAAATCACAGCATAATGATGCCCCTAAATGAAAGGGAAATGTTGCTCGGCTCGTTTTATTAATCAGACTGTCAATTTCACCCCAGAGGCCAAACCCCACAGCAATTGAAGCAAGATCTGATCAAGAGCCTAACAGTTCATTCCTTGTCTGTGCCTCTCTCTCTTTCTACCTGGATATATTTGTCTGCACAGAACCCGCCTTCATTGCCAAGTGACAGGAGCCTGTATTTATTTGCTTATAAAACTGTTACAATAAATGATTATTCACACAGCGTCATTCATACCTTAATGACGAGCCCTAGCTTTTGATGAATGACATTTCTGGCTGGGAAGGATGTATGGGTCATTTTGACCAGTCATTCCATCGCTTTGGCATCCTACAATTTTTACGCAAGGAGAAGATAATATTTAGAGGCACTGGCAGGCTGCATGTGAATTGGCCCCTGCTGCAGGCACATCATCATCATCACTACAGCACCGAGCCTGCTTTCTACTCTCACTGTTTTCCCTCCTCACAAAAGCTGAGATGATGGAAAGGATAAGAAAAGAGATGATTCTTATGGAAAGAGGACTACACAGCCCAACCACAGGCAAAAGGCTTTCCAATCTATCCGACTCAGCTGGGAATGCAGTGTTGGAGGCCTTGGAAAATGCTCATCATAATGCTCGCCTGAGTCCCAGGCTAACTTCTGCCTCTATGCATGGATCTATAGGGGACATACCCAGCAAAGGCAAATTTGAGATAGACACTTTGTTTAGCATCTCTCACCCCAACAGTGATCCTAACAACGCATCAGACCTCTCTGGATCTGACAGAGGCAAGAAGATAAACCAGTATTCAGACGTGGCTTCAGAGGCAGATATGAGCAGTGATGTGGAGGTGGGGTGCTCAGCCCTGCGGTCCCCCAACAGCTTGAGTGGTACCCAGCTAAAGGACAGCATCAGCAAAGGTAAGGACCTACATCTTCCTACTTCATTTACACCCATACCGAAGACTTTCTACATACATTACTACAGGCAGACTATACACAAATTGTATATTTTTTAACATTTTTATTTTCATTCGATATAGAACTAGACATATAATTAAGAAAACATGCATCTTTATTCTATAAATTCGATCTAATTTACATCAACATTATGTGAATGGACAACAAAATATTTGCTACGTTTGCAGAAAATATGTATTTTATATAGTTAAGTGCTCATGGGATAGAACTTATTATAAACACCACTAGCCCCCAAAGAGCAATTTATACAATGAAATATTAAAACAAAAATTTAAAAGAACAGAGATTGCATTTTATTTACAGGACTTTATAAAGAAACTTCCTACCAGGTAAACACCTAGGCGAGGATACCAGCAATCGATTATTGTTTTTTTCTCCCATGGTAATCAATAAGGCACAAAGCAGTAGTAAGTAGAGTAATAGTACAGTAATACCATAGTCTGATGCATTTATTACTAATACACTTTGGTAAAGTTACCATCCTGTACAACTGAATCCTCCCTGGAGAATGATATAGCGCTTCCTCTATGGCTTCTCGTCCACTTTATACTGTTACATTTCGTGTTCTGTTGCTTTACTTTGTTGATATTTAATATTGAATTGCTTAAATTTGATATTGAATTCCCTAAACTTGATATTGAATTCCCTAAATTTGATATTTAGTTTACTAGATTTGATATTTAGTTTACTCGATTTGATAATTAATTTACTTTGCCATCCTTCTTCTTACAAATAGCCCATAGTTTTATTAGAAGAAATAAAAATGAATACAATTTTACAATTTATTAAATATTTTCTGATGCTTAGGAAAATGTCTCACTATTATACAACTTATATGTTAGTTGCTGATTGGTTGAAAGTGGTCTCCATATATATATATATCTACCCCATATATATATATATATATATATATATATATATATATATGTACACCAATTTATTTATTAATGGACAAACCTTGCCATTGTCATCATGGTCGTATGTAAGACCTGCAGAAAACTTATGAAGTGTTCCCTGTGTTGCAGAGAGTGGCTCAGTGGCCAGCACCACCAGCTCGTCCACCAGCTCTGGATTAGGCAGCCTGGGCAGTAATAACCCCGTGGGGAGCTCCAGTTCAGCTGCTGACCAGGTGCGACGATACAGGACAGCATTCACACGGGAACAGATAGCAAGGCTGGAGAAAGAGTTCTACCGGGAGAATTATGTGTCCCGGCCCCGGAGATGTGAGCTGGCAGCTGCCCTCAACCTCCCGGAGACAACCATTAAGGTAAGAGGCTTGGGAGATCTCCTTGTGTCGTCTATATGTCACCTCCTTCAGGCAGATCACTTTCCCGTGTATTAATGAAGGGTCCAGGCGCCGGATTTATGTGAACATTCCCTAGTAAAATTCTGCAACTGAACAATATCCAGTCCCAGGGGTTTAACTGCAACATTTCATAGCAAGTCTCAGAGCTGGAGCCATAAATTATTTCAGGCTGCAAACGGGGGATTTAAAGGAATCTGGCACTGGAATAATATATGTGGGCAAATAGTATAGATTAGTATTTTATCTATCTAAATATGTATATTAGTTAGATGTATAGACTGTACTTGGTGGGTAAATGACTGAGCAGTGTAAATGATATGTAGACCGT